>JAGMWU010000034.1:1576212-1613307 GCA_018697195.1 Certhia americana | reverse complement strand
CCCTGCCCGGCCCAGATCCCGGGGCTGCCGTGCATCCCCTGCCCGGCAGGAGTGTGCGGGGTCCCTCAGGGTGGGGCGGGGCATAAAGGCAAGCGGGGCTGTCGCTTAAAGTGATGTAATTACTGAAAACGACAAGGTTTTGCCCTTACCCACGTCTCTGTTAAAGGGGTTCTTTGTGAACTTCAGGCGTTTCGTGAGTTGAATATTAGAAGGAATTCCTTCGAATTTCGTTGGACGTTGGAATGGGCTGCTCAGGGAGGTGGTGGAATCTCCATCCCCGGAGGTGCTTAAGGAAATCCAATCGGACGTGGCGCTCAGTGCCACGGCCGAGGTGACACGGTGTTATTTGGTCATGGGTTGGACGCGATGATCTCAAAGGTCTCTTCCAACCTTATTGATTCTGTGATTCTGTAATTCTTTGAAAGAGCTGAGTCTATTCAGCTTGCTGTAATATACTTTGCAGATCGGGGATCAAAGAACAGGTTAAAATCTGATGAATGAGACGCTATTTTTGTTTATTTTTTTTTTAAATTTATTTTAGTAATTTATCTGCAAGCTGTTGGTCCCGTCTTCATCCTGTAAACATGCTCAACAGTTATAATGTGAAGTTCCACCACAGCAAAGCTCTGACCTCGCCATATCCAGGATCACACATTGAGCGTAGCCAAGTTCCTGAAGATAAAGTGGGCTGGCTGACTGAGTGGGAAGATTATAATCCTGTGGAGTACACTGCAAAGTCTGTTTTGGCCAGACCCAGTTGGGCAGATCCCCAAATCAAGTGAGTGGAAATGGTGACTCTTTTCCCCTGTGAACATGAAAGCAGGAAATAGTCATGAATTGAATTAACAAGGTCATCTTTAGTGTGATTCTCCAGTGACGTGTGAAAGTCAAAATTAAGGAAAGTGGTGGTTGGAGAACTGAGTCATTTGAGTTTGTTGTGAAGGTCTTTGACACATGATTTTACTGAGCTGATGATTGAGATTGGAATAATGGACAGCTGTTGATGCTGTGCAAGTGTTTCTCTGTGTTGTGAAGTAAATAAAAATCTAATTCTTAAGAATTTGGCAGAATGTTTTAGTGATACACTTGTTTCTTTGTTCATGGTTGGGATGCAACATGAAAAAGGAAAGTAATTGTAGTTTCTGAAGGGAGCACTCTGACTCAGGAAATGTTAAAGGTTGAACTAATTGCAGATCTTTTTGTGACTGTAACAGTGGAGTGTCAGTTCTGTCTCAAGTAACAAGTGGTAGGAAAAGAGGAAATAGCTTCATATTGTGCCAGGGGAGGTTCAGATTGGGCATTAGGAAAAATTTCTTCACCAAAAAGTTTGTCAGGCACTGGAATAGGCTGGAGTCACCATCCCTGGAGGTATTTAAAAAACATCTGAATGTGGCATGTGGGGGTATGGTTTAGGGGTGGGCTTGGCAGTGCTGCATTGAACTTATTGTTTTTAAGGGTCTTTTCCAGCCTGTAGATTCTGTGAATCTACAACTCTAATCTTAACAAAAATACCTTTGAAACACTTTGTCTAAATGAAGATTGAGAGAGATGCAATATTAAATACTTTAGTTCTGCACTTTTGCCTGCAGAGCTAAATACAGAGGGACTGTAGAGACGAAAGGTTAGAACTTCATAGATTCCTTTAGAAAAGGGAGGACCTGCAACTCCAGTTCTGGTAAAATCTGCTCATCAACACCCTCAAAGGGGTGTTGCTAGTCTGATGGCTGGTGTACAAGCTTTTGTGTTTTATAATTTGTCTCTATTACGTTCTTATTTGCAATGCAGTGATGAAGGTTTTTCTCCCAAATTCAATGAGAGAGATGGGGAAGTGGAGAGGAAGAGTCTGCATGGCTTGTATGTGGTCGAAAATGGGAGACCCCGGTGAGTGTGGGGGTTTTGTTTGCACGTTCATTTCACTGATGTAGTTTCAGTGCTCTTGCAGGTCTGTCAGTTCCAATACATGGTACCTGCTAGGACAAAGTCAAGAGAGGAAAATGGAATCTAGTTTGATGAATCTAAGTTGAGGAAGGAGAAAAATATTTTGTATCTCTTGCCCTTTAAAGCACGTATGTGCTTTTAACACCAAATATGTGTTGATGTCCTTCCCTTTTTTGTTATTTAATCTTGATTTGTGTTTTTTTTTTTAGAATTTGTTTTGGTTGGGTTTTTTGCTTGGTTGTTTTGGGTTTTTTTTGTAGAATATATTGAATGTGGGGGAATAAATACATTTGATGTACCGCTATGTTAAGGGTTTGGAAATTTAGCAGAAAATAAACTCCCTTTTGTTTCAGCTGGTCCTCAGAGATCAGAGGAGCTAGGTGTGGCTAGGCTTAATTTCCAATTGGAACCAGTTCAGGACTATATGAGTCATGTACCGTGGCATTTCTTTCAGCAATCCAGTGGGAAGGACTGGCCTCAGTGGCAGAGGATTGTTGGGGCGCTGGGGACCAAACCATGCTGCTGATCCTGTTGTAACAAGGTAAGGGACAGGTGATTGTGAGGTACCCTGCAGTAGAGAAAAAAAACATGCATTTTTGCGTCTTTTCTGCAACTCTGGACAGGGTATTACTTTTCATGGCCCTTTTCTCTGTGTGTTCTCTATGTGTAAGCCCATTCTGCTTTTGTTATGTAAGAAACACTAACTTGGCTAAGGCTATGATAGGAGGAGGTGGGATTAGAATGCTCTTTTTGTCACTGTATGCTTTGTTTTGATGTGCTTTTCCCAGCAGGATGTGTGTACGTGCTAACCATTTTACACAAAGCATTGAGAAAAGATTGTGTGGTTAACAGAAGTGTGAACTAGAAAGTGCCATGCTGAAGGCAGAACCATTGTGGAAAATCATCATGATTCATTTTACTTCTTCTCCTTTCCAGAACGATGCTGATGCTACTGAGTTGCTTCCTTGAAAGTAAATGCTGTCGTTGTTTTTGTTTTATTTTTTGTTCAGACTGCTTTTTGCTTTGCCTCTTGCTAGTTCGTAGTTCTTTGCTAGAGGCGAGGGTGGCTGCTTGTGGCTTTGTCCTGGTGTTGCTGCAGCCTGTGTGACCATTCTGTTCCAGCAGAAACATTCTCATCCTCTTAGTGTGGATTGGCACAAGTGCAGCTCAGAGAGATTTCAGAGGAGCTGCTGCTACCAGCCTGGCTGCAGAAACGTGCCTCGTGGGCAGTTTCTGCCCTTTTGGCTGAGGAAAACTGTCAGTGTTCTGCCCTTGGTTGTGATCCTGCTGGATGGCATCTGTCGGTCACTCCTGACTGTTCATTCTCTGCTTTGTTTGTCCCCACACAGGTAGCAGTGCCTTGCTGTTCCTTTCTCAGGCCCATGTGTCAAGAAGCAGCAAAACATGTTGTTTGTCATTTTCTGCAGGTGGAAAAGGGACAGAAGTGGCAATAAAGTTGCTCATCCAGTTTCTGGCAAGAACATCTTGCAGTTCGTAGCCATCAAGAGGAGAGACTGTGGGGAGTGGGCCATTCCAGGGGTAAGGGCAAAGCTCCAGAGGCAGTTGGCATTTCCCTGCTGGTGAGGCCATGAGGTAGATATGGCACATGTGTGAATCAGGTGGATATAATATACTAAGAGCCAGGAGTTAAAGTGTGTAGAATCTGTGGGATAGGGTTTTTTTGTTTGTTTGTTTTCCCTCCTCTAAGGGGATGGTGGACCCAGGGGAGAAGATCACTGCTACCCTGAAGCGAGAATTTGAGGAAGAAGCCTTGAACTCTCTGCAGAAATCCCCTGAGGAGAAAGCAAAATTGGAGAAGCAGCTCCAGAAGCTGTTCAGCCAGGAACACTTGGTGGTGAGCTCCGTGTCTCTTGTGGTAGCCTCTTGAGCTGTGCCCGTAACTCACAGTTGTATGGAACCTGAAGGAGTGCAGCTGAAATGAAAATAAGTTGTGATGCTCATGTTCTTGGGGTGTAGGAAGTGGAAGGGACTGTTGAAAACTGTAAGGGCAAATGTGTCAGAGGGAAAGAAAAAATGTGACTGATTCCACCTTGTTTGTTGTGACACTGAGCTTGTTCTGGTTTGTTTGGGGGCATGTAGGTGTACAGAGGATATGTGGATGACCCTCGTAACACTGATAATGCCTGGATGGAGACAGAGGCTGTGAACTATCATGATGAAACAGGTAAATATCTCCAGGTCTGCTCTTAGTTGCCTTTTACTCCATATATTGGTTTGAATTTGGGACTGTTGAGCTGAGAAAGGCAATGAAATTAGGGGAGCCTGAAAGTCACGTGCAAAATATGGGACTAGATTCTTGAATTTTATCTGTTATCTTTGACTCCCATTTTCCCTGTAAGATAAATCAATCTACTTAGCTGCTTCTGACGTGTTCAAGCTAGAGACTTCATGCAGTGACTTTTCCACTGAATTTTGGGTAGTAGGTGCCAGTTATGAATTTTCACAAGTCCTAGATTTCTTGGCCTCTAGAAGTAGTGGAGATAGTGTATCTTTGGCCTCTGTTTCCAGTACAGAATAGAAAAGCATTTCCTTGGTTGTTGTCTATGAAGTCCTGAGATTCTTTTTAAAAACAAAGTGAAAACTTGGGGGAAAAAACGGCAATTCAGAAGCCTTTATGCATCCCCTCTTAAACTAGTATTTTTGATTTGGGGGCCTTCAGTAAAATTATAATTATTTTGGTTTCTTCGTAAGTGTGTATAAGTTTCAAAATTCAGTTTGTCCTGTAGAATAGTATGTGAAAAAAGGAGCAACCAAAGTTAAGCAAACAAACAAAAATAGAGCCAGATGTATTGGCTAAACTTGGAGTCATAAGTACATGTTTTCATGATGGTTTTCAGTAACTTTTCATGCTGCTGGTGGTACCCTAGGAGTGGTGACAGGGTGTTAACACCACTTCTGCCATTCAGATTTGCCTTAAAATAGCGCAAATATGATAAAGGTTTCTGGCACAGAAAGAGAGATTTACTTGTTTTTTCTCTGAGAAGCAGTTGAAGGTTGCTGCCTGTGAAGGAGCATTGGGGAAGGGCAGAACTAATAGGATGTGAGAGGGGAAAAAGTGAGAAGAAAAGATGCAATAGCATGCTCTAACTCTTGTTTTGTGAACAGGTGAGACAATGGATAACTTGCCTCTAGAGGCAGGTGATGATGCTGGAGTGGTGAAATGGGTTGACATCAGTGAGAAGCTTGAGCTGTACGCGAGTCACAGCTACTTCATCAAGCTGGTGACTGAGAAACGGGGAGCCCACTGGAGTGAGGATCCTGGCTCTGAGTGCCACGAGTGATGGAAACTGGGAACTGACAGACTCTGAGAGGAAAATACATTTTCCAGCCTTGAAAGAGATGTCCTCAGTGAAAATTTTGTGAAATTCAGCTGGGAAAAACAGTGGACAGTGATAAACAGGGCTGTTTCAGAGACTTCAGATTGCTTCTTTTGCTTTTGTAGCTAGTGTGAAATGAGAAGAATGTGAAACTCTCACTTTGCTTTCTTGGCTTCATTATTTGCAGCTGTTTCATAATGTCTGCAGATATGCATGGCAGCACTGGCATTCTGACTGGTGATAGTTCACAGGCTCTGTATTTTGCACTGATTCCTTTTCAGGAGTATGAATCCATAAGGAATGAGAGACTTGTAGGATAATCTGAATAATGATTTAAATTAAGTGCTGCATAATAAAGTGAAATTTCTGAGTCATTTCACTTAACATATCTTTGCAGTGATTTTCTACTTTGAGAGATTAGTTTCCACATTTAATGTCTTTTTAGTTTGCAGTACAGCTGAGATTCACATCTGAATGTGTGACTGTACCTCTGTGTCAAAAGAAAACTGTTGGAAGATGAAACTTCATGACTCTTTTGAGGAGCTGAATTTTGAGGTTTCTTTTCTTACCACAGCTGTTGTGAAGACTGCAGCATAAATAGAATCACTGGAAAGAGCAGCCTGAAAGTATAATCTTGTAAATTGTGCTGGTTTCTTACCCTTCAGGTGATGTGAGTAACTTGCAGTGAGGAGGCTCAAGGGGGCCTTCTATGGCATTTATGCTGCTAACAGGATCTGCACAGCAGTTGCTGACATTTCTCCCTGTGTTTTTAATCAATTGCTGTTAATTGTGTACTGTTGTCAGGAGTTGGTGACAGTGACAGCTGAAAGCTGATGTTGAGACCTGAGGACTTAATGAATTTTGATCCTTTTCTTGAAGTAAGGTGGTGATAAATGTCGTGGTCTGGAATTACCTTGTGTAACAGTACTGTGAAACACTCATGCACTGTGGAGACTTTATCTGCATCCTGCTTAATTAACGAGTAGGTTTAGGGCTTTCTCCTTTTCAACCCTACCCCTGCCTCCCAATTAGCTAGTGAAACCTGGAGGAGTCATGGTGTTTATGCAGGAAACCCTGGGAATCTTGCAAAGTTATTAGTATGTTCCTCTCAAAGGGAAAGGTAATGCCAAGAAGTATTAATTTTTCTTTCAGTCTTTGCTCATCACCTCTTCCTGCTCATCTGATTTCTTCTGTGATGCAATACATTATGCAGAGCAGACTCGCAGCAGTTAGTTGGGTTTTGAAAGCATGACCCACCAGAGCAGACCCTTCTTATGGAGTCAGGGGATGTGGATCTGCAGTCTCTATATACAGTTTCTAATATTCTGCCTTGCATCAGAAAATGTCATGAATCATGCCTTCTTCAGATGTTTTGGGTTATTAGTTTACTTCTCAGCTGATAAAATGACAGGGTTTTTTCATAACAACCCCTGCTGGTCCTTGGAGGATTGACAGACTTGGCAGTGGAAATGTGTTATGAAAGGAAAATTTGTTGTTTATTTTTTCACTGTAGATATTCTGGCTGTAGTGATGCTGGAGGAGTACTCAGGTAATAATACTGAGAGTACTGAAGCTGCAAACTGAGAGGCAGCATAAATTCTTTTTCCTGAAGAAATGGGAACTTGCGGATTAAAGTCATTACCTTTTGAGGCCAGCTGTGTACTGGAGTGTACTTGCAGTTTTAGAGCTCTGCTTTCTGCCACCCAACTCTGTGGGTTAAACAAAAAGCAAATAAGCAATAGGCTGCAGCCAGGCTGGAAAAGTGCTGTCAAAATTACTTTCTCTCCCAAGGCATTTGAAGTCCCAGGGAAAGGATCTTTTCCAAATGGAACTAGCATAGAGGATGTGCTTTTGTACATGCCATCCAGGTTGAGTTATTTACACACTGCTGTGTGATGTTGCAGAATGTAAAGTGAACGACAAGTCAGGATTATGGAAAGAAAATGGCCATGAAACGTTTTCTGGGAAGTAATCTATGGTTTGTATAACAAGTTCTTTTGTTGAAAATAATCACAGCTTAATTCATTGTATCTCAGGGCATCAGGCTGGCATTGGACTACGCTTATCAGCCTTTGCTGGTTCATGAGCAATTTAGCAGGGGGTGATGGGACTTCCACTATTTAAGCTACCAAAATAGCATTTCTGACTCCCATCTTCTTTTTTTGCAGAGCTGACATGGTTTAGGTGAAAGGTGTTTGCCGATCGTCCTTTGTAGGAATAGCATTTGGGGCTTTTTCTTTAAAGCAGGACATGCCTAGAGTGTTTTCAGTGAAATGCTCATCTTAAAATCATTAATTTGTGTGACTCAGGAATAATCTCATCCTGTCCTCATTTTTTTAATGCTTAAATTGTGCCTCTCTTGAGGAGAGTTAAAGATGGGCAAAAGTGGAAGAAACAGAATTTTCTTTGACGAAGTTGTGGCAAAACACATATATCCAAGTAGATTTCTATTTTATTTGAGACTTCTATGCAGAGTGTTAGCTGACAATACAGAAATAAAGGAAACAAGTCCCATTTCAGTGGGTGGTAAAATCTACATTCTATAATTCTACTGAAGAGTCTTGTAAACGGCTTTGTCAATAGGTTAGTGGTATTTATTGGTTCAGGAAGATCATGGATACATACGGGGAGAAACCCTGGTTGTTTAGCTATGAACCATTTGAAGTAGTTAAATTTTTCTGCTATTAATGAATGTAGAAATTTTCTGCACTTGGGTTGTTTGATAAGAATTCAGTGAACCTTATTCCACCTTTTCTTTGAAAGCTGTTAACCTGTGATTACAGAAGTAAGTAGGATTCACCAATTTTAGTGCAGTACTGGAAGTCTGTTCATCCAGGCTCAAAAAAGGAGATTTTCATTTATGTCCTCTGCAACAAAGGAGAAAACATTATTAACATTTTATGCCAAAGAGACATTTTTATGCTGTATCACTATCAATAAAGTGACTGATGCTATGAATGAGCAATCAATGGCAGGAGTATATGTGTAGTAAGATAACTCCTTTCAGCTTTCTTCCTTCATGACTGGTAAATTGTCATCAGAAGAGCTGAAAAAATTCTGGGAAGAGCAAAGGCTCCACGTGACTGAACTCTGACCAGAAACAGTCTTCACTTAAAATTAGGGACTTGCTAGTAGGATTTTGAACACATTTCTTCAGTCTGCTTGTTTGGCCAAATGCCTTCTTTCCCACAACTCTTCTGGGACTGACCTGTCCTACATTGTTAACCCTGCTGACCTTTTGCAGTCTTGTTATTAGTGCTCTGTTTTCCTCTTGGCACAGTAGCCATGGGCTTCTGCTTACATTTCTTTGCCTTACATTTAAGTCTGAGTAATGTTCTTGGTGGGAACATTCTGTCAGGTGCATCTGCCTATTCTTTTAGGTTTACCTTCCTTAATCCCAAAGCAGTGGCACCACTCCTTCAAAGCGATGAGTTTATCCTGGTCTCCATCACACTCTTGGAAGAAACGGGTTATGCAGTGTTCCATGGGAACAAGGGAGGCTCTCAAGGGAGCGAGCTCCGAGTGTGTTAATAATCTGAAAGAAAGGCCAGGTATGGAGAGCTGAATTTCCTTAATAAATCAGGGGGATTATCAAAGGTTATCTAAGGTGCTAGAAGACAACAATGATGGCTTTTATCAGAGATGCCTCAGTGGATTTTGTTACAGTCCTTCTGTAGTGAATCTGTCGGAGCTCATTATAAAGATGTCCAATACCTGATGAACTAAAATGCTTTTGCTGCATGTTTGTTTGTTAGCATCTTTTTTCCTAGAACAAGTATTGCTTGTGTAATAATTACAGGTATTGTAAGGAGCAACTTGCTCACAGTTCATCACTTGTGGAGTTTTGCTGTTAATCCTCAGGATATCAAGCTTGCAAAAGTGCTTAACTGTGTTCTGAAACAGTAGGTGTGATTGTCCTGAAATATTGAAGGTGTGAACTTGGAAATATGGATCCCATCACCAGGTGATATAACCAAAAGCTTGAAATCTGAGTCATGTTCTCAGAAGCTGGAGGCTTCCTCTGAACTGTGACTGTATCTGCTCCTTAAACCGAGAGACCTCTGTGGTGTTAGTTGAAAACTATGGATACCTCACTAGTGGATTTTTGCTGCCAGAGCTCTGTCCTTTGTACTTAGCCTGTTGTTTTAGCTTCAGTAATAACAGGATTTCTTCCTGGCTGAGAGCCTTAGTAGGTACTAAGACACTGTAGAGCTTACAGTGTAATACATGATCATGCAAGGCAAGAGGATAGCAGATTCTGACCTAGGATATAATCAGGAAAACACTGAGGGGAAAAGTTCTCCTAGTTAGAGAGGGGGTGATACTGGTTTCTAACAGCTAAGGGACTGGTTTTGTATGTAGAGAATCCCTTGAGGTGTTTAGAAAAGTAAAACAGCCTGAGTTTAATCAGCAGATCAGAACTGAACCACAGATATTTTTTTACCTGTCAACAGGGTGCTGATCAAGCTGGTGGAATTGCCAGTGCACAGGATACACATACATGTGGTAATTTTTCTCAAAGTCGTGCAGGAGCAGCTCAACTGGGTGATCACCAGCCACAAGGCGCTTGTCATTCTGGTAGATCTTTTTGACCTGAACTCAACACAGAAGTTGTTATTTTTTGTTTCGGGATGAAGATCTGTTCTGAAGAGAACTATCTGTCAAGAAGCTGTTTTGGATAAATGCAACTTGATAATAAAATACCACTAGGGAAATGTGTTTTAGTGTTGGTGACCATATGCAGCATGAAAAGCTTGCCTAAGGTAGTCCAGGACATTCTTGCTGCTGTCTGTGTCACCTTGGACAGTAACTAGAAAGAAAGTGAAATTTTTGTGGCTTTATTGTCAGACTCAGCTAAGGGGGCAGTAGCCTCAGCTTGTTAAGGGATTAAAACAGCTTTATCAGATCTTCTGTTCTGAGGAAAGCAATGAATGTTTTGGTGTGAAATAAGCCATCTCAGAAGTCATCTAATTCATGCCATTTAGTATGAGATGTTCTAGGCTGGTCCATTAACTGCATGGTCTTATCAGAAAAGAGTTGCTGACCTTATTCCTTTGCTTTTCAGTTAGAATCCCAGAAGTGTTCAGGTCGCGTTCATAATATTGAATAAGGATATTCTTGAGCCAGTCTCGCATCCGGAGGGGAAATTGATCCACTTCATAATCAGTGCAGGGGGGAATGTCTGTGCCAAAGAGAAAAGCTTTTGTTAACAAGTCATCTGTTAAGTCCCCATTCAAACATTTCTGAGATTTGAGATCTACTTCCAGTTAAAATTAAAATTGATGGAGCTAAATACATAAAATCATGAATGCACCTAATGTGTTCAATTATAAATCTACAATTTTTTGGTGCACATGCTTAACCAGTTGTACAAGCAACAGCCTTTATAGATCTGTGCAGCTTTTGAGCATAGCTGTGCAGGGAAGCTTTAATCAGTCAGTTGCATGAAAGCAGAGCTTTTGACAGCAAAGCAATATTCTGGCTGGGAATGCACTTTCTTCCACCATGCAGGAGTCAAAGAGGTTGGAAATCAGTTCTGGCTTTTAGATCCTGACTTCTACATATGACATCTAAGTTTGGTTGATTTTTTTTTTTTTTTTTTTTTTTTTTTTTTTTATTTTTGTTAGGGTTTGAGATGAATATTTTCATTTATTAACTCTCTGCAAACACTTTTTCTGGTCAAGGTTTTACAAAAATCTTCAGAGGTTGTAGCAATAGGAACATGTAAGAACAAGTGCAGGGAGAAGATAAGGTCAGCAACAAATTGGTGTGTAAGCACAGGAGAGATGGCTAGGTTTCAAAGACTTTTTAAACATGTTTAGGGTTTTGAAGGTCTTAATTAGCAGATAATTGATGCACAAGTGGCAGATTGCAAGAAGAGTAATATAGGGCTGGCAGATGGGTTAAAACTACTGGTTCTTTATACCTAGGTGAATTCTTCAAAGAAAAACAAGCTTACATTTGCAGGAGCCCATATAGTCTAGGTGCAGCTGGCGTCCCATTTTTGTCCCTTCCAGTTGACATTTGGTGCCAAAGAGTTGACATGTGCCATCATAGGTCTTGTTATCCGTACCACAAACCTAGAGGAAGCAAAACCAGCACCCCACCACTGTGTTGACAAAAATCCTTGTCACTCAGAGGCATTACAGCTGATTAAAAGTGTCCCTAACATGTGGTGAATACCCACAGGGAGAACACGTGATCAGAAGTATTGGAATTGTTGTATGCCCACATGAGTACTAGTTGTCTGTACTTGTACGTGCAGTTTTGCAACACTTGATTCTAATTTTGTGGTTGCAATATAGCCTCTGAGATGCTGTGGGATTATTTCACTTATTATGTGTTCAGCATGTGCTCTAAAACACCAAATGGATACATAGAATTTTTAGTGACAGGAAAAAGCTACAATCCCTGAGAGACTGAGTGAAGCAAGTCAGTTACTGTGTAGTTACGTGGGTTTCTACTGCTCTCAAGCCACACTCAGTGAGTTTGGGTGCTTTATACTTAATTTTGCAATTACTCAAATCACTCAAACTCACTTGCATTCTTTTTAGGGTAGAATCATTCAAAATAATAGCAGGGGAATATGTTATCTTGTGAACACTTCAGGTGGCTTTTCCCAGTCCTCTGCACTGGGTGAAATACTCACATGCTCATAGTCTTTGGTGGGAGGGCAAGCAGCAGGATCTTGGCAAATGCAGTGGGGTTTCCCTTGTTTGTCTGCATGGCAGACTTTGCCTCTTTTGCAGTGGAAGTTCCGACATGTGTCTGGCAATCCTAGCAGGAAAGAGGGACTGATAGAGGTGATGGGATAAAGCCAAGTGTTTGTGAGATACTACTGACAGCCAAAGCAAAATACAGCCCAATATTCATCAAGTAGTTCAAATGCATTTTTAAGTTTGTTATGAAGCTGGGTCTTGTATTGAATAAAACAAGCCAAACTTTAAATGAGGATTTTTGTGAGATTTCTAGCAGTCCCAGGTTTGAATTGGATAGGGAAATTTTTTTTTTTTTTTTTTTTTTTTTTGTCTTAGAAAAACCTCTTTGTTCTGTAGGGACTGACATTCTCTTTCAGCTTCCTTTGGTGAAACATATCCCATCCGTCTTTGCTGAATCAAGCTCTGGCCTTTGTCCCACTCCTACTTGAATTCAATCCTACCGTTTTGGAACAGAAAGCTCTCAGTGCAAGGTAATCCCTATTTCTGTATAACTGATACAAAAATTTGTGCACTGCCTACAAACTAAATCCAAGGGAGTATGGAAGGGATTCTCTGGGAACACAGGATTAGGCACAAGCACAGTTCAGCCACATGACATCCTGTGCTGCAAAAGGCAGAAAATAAATGCAGACCAGCAGATTCCCCAGCTGCAGAGAGTTGGGAGTTACATGACAGCTTTGCTTGGGGCTTACCGAGGAGAACCTCTTCATTCCTGTTGCTGGCACTTTCCATCTCATCATGGGAACTGCCTGTAGTCTTAACCTGCAGTCACAGAGGCATAAGGAGAAAGTTGTGGTAAATCTTGGGAAGAAAAATAATTGGACAAATCTTTTTCGGGTCCAAATACGGAGCTGACTGAGGCCTCTGGTAGTATTACCATGCTCTTGTTACTTGTGAAAAAAAATAGAGTAGAAGGTGGAGAGACAGAGACAGAGAGAGAGAGAAATGGGAGCTCAGTAAGGCCTGAGTTTCTTATAATTATTCTGTGGACTCTAGTCCTGCCTGTCCAAACTGTTGACTTTTGTGTAGTAGCATTGCAAATATTTGTTTGAGAAGTGTGAACAGGCTGGCCTAGTAAGCTGGAGGCTAGGTTTCAGGTTTTCTATCTGTGTATCTGTATTCATTTCTGTATTTCATTATATACCCCATTGGGGCTGGAGCTCTTATGTGAATGGTGTTCACATCCTTTCTGGTGCAATTCACCTAAATGCTCTGGGTGCAGAGACACAGCATGAACCGGAGGAATAGATAATAGAAAGGGAGATGAGACTTCTGCATATTAAGAAGTCACCCATTTTTCTCCAACAGGTCATTTCAATCATCAGGAATTTAAATTTGGAACTGGTCCCTCTCCCCCTTTTGTAATATTGAAGTTCTATTTTGGAGGTAATTTACCTTATCCTCACTGTCCATTGAATCTATGTTCTGAACAGAGCTATTCATTTTCAGTTGTTGTTTGTTATCAGAATCAGGTGGCTCATGATCATAATGATCTTGCTCAGAGTGAGCAAGGTCTTCAGTCTTGACAATTTGGTAATCCTCAGTCCCTCTGTGAACTGCAGTGTCATCTTCAGTGGTTCCTTCCCCTTCAGGCTCAGTACTGGTGCTCTCCTGGTCCTTACTCTGGATTCTCTCCCCTTCTTCATAGGCTGCTTCTTTCCAGGTATTGCTAAGATATTCCTCACCATCAATGTCACCACTGTCGTGACCATCATCATCATCATTACTGTCTTCCCTATCTTGCATTTTCACCACTGTGTCATGATCACTCTGATAGTTCACTTGAATATTGTCTTTTCTCTCTTGAGTTTGCTGTGTGCCACCCTGATATTCATTATGGGGTTTTTGAGAGAGTTGGATTTCTTCTGTATAGGACTTCTTCCAATTCTCCCTCTCTTCTTCCTCTAGGTCAAATTTCTCACTGTGTCTCTTGGTTTTCCGGGTTGGTTGGCTGGAATCTCTCAGGAGTTCATCCGATTGCATGTTGTTTTCATGTTGCTGTCTTTTGTATCGGTCACCTTGATGTGTCTGATGGTCTTTGTGCTTTGTGTCTCTGTAATCAGTTTCTTCACCCCATTCCTCATCCTCTTCTTCCATGCTTTCCTCTTCATCACTTTCACTGTGTTTTTCGGACAGGCCAACAGCATTTTTGTTATATTTCCACATGCTTTTCCCATGATGAAGGCTGAAAGCACCCACTGGGTGTTCTGCATGGCCTGGAAGGTGTCGGTTTGCCGTGTTCCCATGTTTCTCATGCTTCCTAAGCTGGTCGTGCTCAGAGCTGGACTGTTCTCTGCCACTGCTCCTAGAGTCACTGTCCTGATTATCAGAAGCCAAACCTAGTTTATTGTGCAGTGTGAGGAAATTGATGCTTTTCAGGCTGTTCTTCACTTGATGCTCGCTCCCAGTTCTTCCTTGTTTCCTAATGGTCTGGGGCTCATCCCTGTCTTCAGTGCCTGGTACTGATACCTCTGGTTTTAAGTTTCTGTGAGTGGGCAGCAAATCATCCATGTCTATATACCCTGTGTTGTCTTCCTTTGAGGCTTCAGGATGAATATATTCACTCTTAAAAAAAAAATTAACAGATTAGTAAATCTTGGGATTTATTTGATGTTGATGCAGTGTTACTTTTGCCTTGTATTGCAAAGCATGGCACTGGCTCTATTTGTTTTCTTTGTATGTGCTGCTCTTAAACTAGCCCAGAGTATGAAATTCACAGCTGATGTCCCTTCCCTTTCTCAGAAAATCTGTTTATCTTTATTCTTTTATTGCTGGAGTTTCTGGAGAGGTCGGTGCAACTCTGTTTCAGAGACAGATGCATATGGGTGTCTTGTGAAATCTCAAAATACTTAATTAGTATTTTAGTCATATCTACAGGCACTTGTAGGCTGCAGTAGTTATCGCTTACCTCAGAGAAGGGGGATACAAAACATGACTTCTTACACAGATAAGGAAAAAATAAGGGATCGGGGAAAAGAGGAGCAGGTGAAGAGAGGACACCTTTCACAAAGTGTCGTGATAGTAATTCCTGAGGAGTGCCCTGCATTGATTTTATAATCCGTATATTCATCTTCTTTGAGTCTGATACATCATTGCTTCCTGGCTGAAGCCACCAGGAACTATTGTGTGCAGTGACAATTGGAAGATCAACAATAGATGTTTGAGTGCCTTTTTTTCCCCTTAATCTGTCAAGTCAATAGTAAAAGTAGTACCTTCAGAGGAAATGGTTCAAATGCCTGAGGAGAAAGCGGGTACTAAAATGATTGTCAGGTCTTGCTGAAGCAATTACCTTTTTGCTGTTTTATTTTTGAACACCTATGGATGATCAGTGCTGTTTGTTGCTAACAGCAATATAGCACCTGATGCTGATTTTTCTTAAAGCTTTTGGGAGGTTTAATTTGGGAAGAATGGTCCTTCTCAGCATCCAAGTTGCTGGAATAGCTTTTTCATTTAGTTTGGGCAGTCTCATGACTGCTTGGAAACAAGCACTCTACTCACAAACACTTTTTTCTTTTTTTTTTATTTTTTTAGAGGTAGGATCAGTATTATTAATTTGGTTCTTGGATCAGCTATATCCCATTTCCTAATCTCAAAGTGGTATCTTAATGTTTTCCGATTTTGTCTTTTGCCTGGTGTCCTTGCTGATGTGCGAATAGTACTGGGAACTGTATCACTGAACTATTCACTGTATCAGCTCCAGCTCTAACTTTTTCAGGGGAAGATTGTATGTTTTCTCCAATCTCACAGAAATTTACTTTTTCTGTGAGAGCTTTTCCAAAGTTCTACAGATTCAGAAAACACAAGGCCAAACAGTCTTTAATATTTTCTGTTGTGGGTGCCTGTGTTTGAAGCAGCAGTTTGGGAAAGATTGGGCTCATGTCTTGGCAGGAAGCCTTGTCCTGTGCCTGTCCTGCAGAGATGTGCCAGGATATGGCTTCCAGATGCTGCTTTCTGTCATACCTTTGTCCCCCAGGTAAAATCAACTCTTGGATTAAAATCAGCTTCACGGGTGCTCGTGATGGAACTTGGGCAAATTTCAGTCACTGTCTGTGATTAGATACTGTGGGGGAGAACTGGCCTTTGGTAGATGATGCACACGCTTGGAACTGATGATTCATTGGCTATTGCAAGCTTTTAGTTTTGATGTCTTCTGTGTGTTATTTCTGGTAGACAGCTGTAGGCTACAAACTAATGTTTATACCATTTCCTTTGCTGGATACTTCATTAGGAAAAGTTAATTTTTTGTTTTTCATAGTGCAGAGCACCATCCAGATTGATATGAAATGTATCTGGAAAGCCGTACAGAATGGGATACAGTTTATAATGGGAAAAAAAAAAAAAATGGTTAGCATAAGAGTTGGGATTTTGAATCTCTTACTGCAGAGCATGATCTGAGTTTAGCAGTTCTGAAACACCCAGTGGCTTGGAGCCAAGATCCATTGTGTCTGGGCCACAAAGGCTCACCAGAAGAATGCAATAAAAAGGAATTTTTATTTGGGTCAGCCATGAATGCAAAACTGTGTGGGCTCTGTCATTAGCACACATATGTGTGCTAAGAGGGAGGGCTGGTGAAATCCTCTGTCTCACTGCCATCAGGGCATCTGGCCCATCAGCCACAGAGTACTCTGCCAGGACAAGCTGTGTCTAATGCTCTGCACCATGAATAATGAAACATATGGTGGCTAAAGTTCTTACATATTTAAGACTGCACATGATCCCCAGGTGGGATAAATTGAGGAGTTCATTCTCCTCCTGCACTGGAGCTGTGATAACAACAATTCTGACTGTTACTGGAGCTTATTACTTGTACAAATACGGGTAATGGTGATATGTGGGGATTCATTTAAGGTAATTTTGTCAATAAGTAAAATTTCCATTTTGAGTTTAGCTTTTGTCCTATTTGCAATTGTTTAATATGCGAGACATGAGATACTTGGCATTAATTTTTGGGGTGAGAAGACCTAAAGTTTTTTAACATAAATCAATTTGCCAACCAGTATATATGTGCTAATGTGTTTTTATATTTAAGATGAGTAATTTAAGTTACTTCCTATTGTTTAAAGAACAAGAAGAGTACCTTTCCTGGAGTTTTCTGTCTATGAGTTCTGAGCTTGTGGTTTACAGGATAGGTCTAAAAAAGACAAATATATGAATATCTGCACATCCATAAAAATCTTGTATAGGTCAATGAGACAATATGAATATTCTCAGAACAGGAAATTAGGTGCCTGGTAATAATAGCACGGTGAGGACTTACTGGAATAGCAAAAACTGGTCCTACAAGGCAAATGAAGAGAGCTACAGCCTTCATGTTTTCCAGATCCTGTAGAGGACAGTAGTTAACGGTACAGGGGTAGGGCTTAGAGGTTTCCTTTCTGCAAGAAACATGAAAACAAAACAAGTTAGGATTTGTGTATAATGACCTAGAAATTACTGATGGAAGCAATTTGTAGTGGCTGCCATAACTTGTTAAGTCTGGAGACCCACAAAATTGCTATGCAGTGTCCTGTAAACTCAGATGTGAGACCAGCTTAATTAGAGGACACTTTAGTCTCAGTTCTTTGACAGTGATTAAGCTGTAGGCTGTGTTCACAAACTCCAGTGGGTGTTACTGAGAGGCAGAGTTGTGAATAGACATAGGTTGAGTATTTAAATACTTACAAATACTTGTATTTATCCAGCCCTCTGAGATACTACTTTGTGAAAAATGCCTCTTTTTTGTTGAACTCTGCGGCAGAGCCTGCTTGTGGCATCTCTGCAGCTGAGGTGTCTCCTGGCTGCTCCCCTCTGTGTCTGGTAGGAAGAATTAAGTGGTGAAATTCTGCTCAGCTCGTCTCCAAGCTCAGAAGTGCTGCCCAGGCTGCTTGAAGAATGGGTGCAGTCCTGCTTTGAATGCAGTCTTACTTCTGTGTTTTCTCAGAAATTGTCGCCCAAAGTGTACACTTTTGGAAGATCCCTCTGTTAAACATTGTTTAATGTAATTATCTTTCCGTTAATGAAGGTCAAAATACTCATTAGTGGGGTGTATCTAGTAGGCAATCCATTTTTTCTTGCAGTTAGTTTCCAAATTACCTCTTGACTAATTATCTATTATCTCTTTGGCATTCACAGTTAGTTGACTAAGATGTTTTCAGAGAGAAAGGCAGAATACAGCAAAAGCCATTAATGAGCATATGCAAAATGCCTCACTGGGCTGGATGTGGACAGTCACTTCAGATCAAGACAAGTGTTGTTAAACTGAGGGCTATGCAGGCAACTTGTCAGAAATGCAGGGCAATAATCCAATTTGATGTAAAGCCCTAAAAACTGCATACTGTGCTTTTTGAAGGCCTGGCAAGTGACTGAGGAAAGAAGGATCTGAATGTCAGGTGTGCTTGATTTCCGTTTCTTTCTGTTGCTGGTGAGCAACACGGATTTGGGCTTGTTACTTAACTGAGTTTCCTTTTTAAAAACTCTCATTTGTCGTGTTTATTTTAGTAAACTAGCTTAAGAGTAATAAATGAAAAGTCCTGTGTGTTCTATTTTATTTATAATTGCAGTTTTCTAATTTGGCTTGTCTGTGTCTGTAAAAGTTGCCTCCACCACCTTTGCATAAATAATGAATAAATAGTTGGAATAAATCTGAGTTAAGTTGGCCGGACAGGACTTTCATATTTTCTTTTCTTATTAGCAGCAAGCCCACAGCAGCCCATAGGAAGCATAAGTCTTGAATTAAGTATTCGGTCTTGAATAAGTATTAAATTATTAGGGAAGCCTGACCAGACTGATTAGAGTGTCCTATGATGGATTGTGAGAGTTCTTTTTTCACACTAAGTGGGAGGGCACTTCATTCTTGCTTTAATTTCCAAATATGTTCTACAGAAGAGAATTTTTAAAAGCAGGTTTTTGTAACATGTAAGTTTAATAGAACTGTCAGAAAGGAACGATCACACAAGAAGCTATTTTAAAAAAATATGAGCACAGGGACATCTCCCTGGGAAAATGAAACCATTATACTCTGCAGGAGAATCTGTAGGAAAACTTAACCAAAAGGTGAATAGGAAAACTTCTTGAGTACAATGGGGGTTTTGACCAAGAAATGAATAATTTAACAATAATTGATCTTGGGTTATTGAGTCAGCAATGCTAACTAGGGGTACTGGGTTTGCATGGCAAGCAGACTACAGGGCTGCTATTCTAATAGTGTCAGCAGTCACTTGAAATACTCACCAATGACATGAATTGTAATAAAAGTGTAACTGCGGTACTTTTAAATGACAACTAGTATAGCACATTCCTGTTTCCAGGTCTGTTTCAAAAGCCCTTGTGAGAGCATGAGTACATTGTACATGTAGAAACTGGTTCATTGTGCACACCCATAAAATTAAAAGGCAGATCTTGAAGTAGATTTTGATCTGAGTAAAAGAAGACATCACAATAAGAAAAGAAATACTAAAGCATTAAAACTATTTCACTCATTCTGTACCAGTAAATAGCTGCTAATGAGAATTGATCCCTCTGGTGCTGCCAGTTTTACACCTGCATGAATCCTTGAAGGCTGAGTGCAAAAAGATCAAAACCAAACCAAAAGTATTTCAGGACAAATTAAAACAAATTTTAACAAACCATTCATATTAATGTAATTGTTTAATCTCTTATGTTCCTTTCCCACCATTTCATTTTATTTCCTACTTGTTTAGATCTGAGCTTTTAGAATTTTGGGGTTGTTTTTTTGTTTGTTTTTGTTGTTGTTGTTGTTGTTGTTGTTTTTTAACCAGTGCTCTCTGTAATTTAAGACCAGATCAATTTTTTTTTTTTTTTTTTTAATCAGGGCTCTCTGTAGTTAAAGACCAGATTAAGTCAAAATGAGCTGCATTGATTCAATTTGAGGAGGATCCAAATGAGACTAATATATTAGGCAGAATTATTTTGGTATTAGTTGGTGGGTTTTGTCCTCTCCCAGATCCTATACTTCTTTCATGGACCCCCTGTTTGGAATATGTTTTCACTAGATCTACCAACACATTTTTTAAAGGTTTCCCCAAGACCAGCCAAAGTTTCCCAGAGTTTCTCTCTCTTTCTTCTCCAATATGACAAAAGAAGGTGAGTATGTGTTTTTTGCCTTGTCTATTGGACTAAGGTTCCTAAACTGGTATTTCAAGAGACTGCTGAAGTGTTGGGAAACTAGGTTACACTGTGGCTTTCAACTGGACCACTGTGTGGTTCCAAAGGAGGTGTGTACTTTTCCTGGCCCTTGTTGGCCATAATGATTTATTGTTTTGGAGGATCACTGGAAAAATAATTATTCCAGTGGTGAGATAAGGGTTGTCTTCCTCAACACAGTAACTACACATTGTTTTCTCTTACAAAGGACATTTCTTTCTGTTCTAGACATAAACGTCTGAAATGTGTTATCCTTAGAACAGACGACACCATATGAAAGCTTCAGCTATTTTGCAGTAAATAGAAAAAAAAAAATTGCAGAGGGTTAGATATAAAGCATCCTAAAGTTTTAATTAAGAATAAAGAGGAAACAGTACCATAGCAGTAGAAGAGGTGCTCCTTCTTGGCCTTCAGCTGATGCACTGAAAATCCTTGCGTTTTGCAAAATGTTGTTTTCCTGAGATGTGTTTTGGTGTCTGAAACTGATCCTCTCAGCAAGTGCCTTGTGCTGCCAGCTTCAGCGAAGGAAGATGGTACTCTTTGGGTCTTGGTGGAAGAAGAAATCCTAGGCTTCCATGGGATGAGGTGGGGGCAATGGGCTGGTGGAATTCTGGTGGATTAATTGAATCAGAAAGACAATTTAGTGCTCACGGGCTCCGGGCCAGTGGAGCTCAGCGGCTGTGTGGGAAGGACATATTTAGTGTTTTGCAGGGAGGGGAGCCAAAGGGAGTGGGTACAAGAGTTTCTGCTGCATCAGCTGCTCCCAGAAGAGCTGAACTAAGGGATCTGCTGGGGCAGCTGCACTGTGGGCCCGGGGGAAAGTGGAACACGAGAGATGCCAGTTCCCTGCTGAACTGCCCAGTGCTGTTTCAGTATGCTGCACATGGTGCATGTAAGCCTGCAAAAAGGTAGAAACTCTAAATTAGATTACAAAACCCAGTATTGGTTGGAGGCTCTTGCATAACTCAGGAGAGTTTGCTGTTTGGAAGCTGTTGCCATGGCTGTGCTGCCTGTCTGCCATAGCGATGGCACAGAGCGAGCTGGTGAGGAGTGTGGAAAGCTCCTCACGAGCCTCTGCAACAGGGGCTTTGTGGCTTCTGTTTCTGCAAGCATTAATGAGTTTGTTCTTTATTTCTTTTTTCATCTCATTGTTCTGTAAAATGCTCCACCTGAACTGGAATATTTTCTGGGAGGTTGTCCAGAAATAGTGGAAGGGATGCACCAGTAAGAGCAGAGGCACTTCCAGTGATAAAGGCAGCAGATCCAGCCTCAAGTTCCCCATTCTGCCCAATATCCTCTCTTCCTAAGGAGAACACTTTGGATATTGTGTTGACATGACTGGACGAGAGGTTGAAGCAAAATTAAATGAAGTGGGTGAATGGTAAGAACTGTAATGCAAATGCTGAAAATTCAATCACTTTAGATAATATTTTAATATGGTTCTTTTTAAAGTTACAGTTTTACTGGCTTCTGTTTACTCAAAAAGGTAATAGACATTGGGTGTTGATGAGAAAAGATACAGTTAGAAATGTACAAAAATTGACTGTGTTTTGGGTGGCCAACTGTGAAGTTTATAGTTAATAAAATAAAATAAAAAAATAAAAAACCAGCCTGAAATCAGAGCTGACCCCTCACTCTGTAGACCAAGCAGAAAAAAAAACCCTTTGACAAAGGCCCATGAGAAATTCTTTAAATCCTTTTCCCTTTTATCTCTGCTTCTCTGACTGGAAACTAATTCATGCCTATTGGAGTTGAAATTCTGCTTGTTTGTCAGCCAGTCAGTGTCTGAAAGGAGTGGGCATATTTCAGAACTTCCCATTTGTTTTTTCTTTTGTTGTGCATGCTGAAAAGATGATTGTTCTTATCTATTCAAATCTGTGTTTTGTGCTGAGCTGTACCATCAGATTAGCTTTACTGGGTTATCAAAGATAAATGGCTTTGCTGTGATTTTTCAGTGTTCCAGGTATGGATGGACTCTCAGCTGATAGAAAAAAACTGTTCAGATAGCTACCCAGAAATTAGGACAAGCAATGTTAATTTTATGGTAGCTAAATATTAACTCTTTTTTGTCATAAGATTTTCTGATAATGGCTATTACCATTGCCTTGAAGTTCTTAATTCACAAAAAAAGGGGCCAGACTGTGAAGAACTGTGCAGAGACTTGAAGCGGAAATTTGTAGGAGTTTGAAGGCTATTATTGGAAAACTGTATGGGATTTGTAGGCTTTGCCTGTTTCTGTGTTTAAACAGCTTTGGAACTTACAGGACAGTGGGGAGGAAACATTTTGGTTTTGAGGATATTGTTGTTTATCAGAGATGTTACATATTTACACAGTACTTCATTAACCAAAATTTTCTCACTTAGCTTTCAGTGACAAAATGGTTCAGTTGAGAAGATCTCAGGTTGCTTTCCGATGTCACCAGGAGGCCTGAACTTGTCCTGGAGCCGAGTCCTAGTGCTCCAGTCCTCAGCCAGTCCCCCTGTGCTTTTTGGAAATCTTTTCAATGGTGGATTAGTAATTCTCTCACCAGAAAGAGGTGCTGTGCCATCGAGGTGAAGTATGGGGGGAAGAGGGGAGGCAAGCAGTTGCTGAGCTAAGAGAAAGGAAGGATATGCAGCAAACAATAGAGAAAGATTAAACATAGAAGAGAGAAGGCAGATGAGTACAGGGAGGTGAAAAAATTTGTTTTATCTGTCTGACTGTGGCAGCTGCTAAACAGACACTTTAAACAAAGGAAGAAGAGCAAAACCTCAGAGGATTTTGCGTTGAATTTATTAATATGCCTGCTTTGCAGTGTGTTCTCTGGCAGCAAAGATTTGTGGGTCTGACTGGCTGTGGGGAAGATGGAGTTAGGCTCAAAAGACGTTTGTTTTTATTGGAGCTGTCTACACCTCTGCATGCTCAGTCCAGCCAGAGGGTTCATATCTCTGCCCACAAGAGAGTGGTGTTGAGCCATCAGCTTCCAGACCACATACCAAGATTCAACTTCCAGGTTTTTAAAATTTAAAGTAAATTTTAACTCCAGTGCTCATTCTGATTTACAAATAACATTTGGCTGTTCCATCAAATATCCTTTACTCCAAAATGAAAAGGTGTAAGCAAGCTGGAACTCAAGTGTTTTAGCGTAGATGAAGAAACTGTGCACATATACTGGCTATTATATTGATGATATAATACCTGCCTATGTGTCTATGTGTTTCCTCTTTTTACAAGAGAGGGAAAAAACCAGCAAAACGAACCACAAACAACAGACAGACATGGAACAGTTTGAGTCTGATTGCAGTCAGTGCTGATGTGTGTGTGCTGTGGAATTCTCGGTGGTGAAGATCACAGTTTGCAAGGTGGTGTTGAGAGGGCACATCCCTGGTTGCCTCTTAGCTGTTAATTAAGTGATCAGGAAACTTGGAGAAGTCTCGGTATAACTTCCTTAACAAAAGGTGCATCTGAAGCCTTTTGTGATCCTGTGAAATGGCCTTTATTTAGGTAACTGTATAAGTTACTTAGATTCTCAAAAGATCACAGCCTGTAGCAACTCCCATTGGAAATGCTGGCAAGTACTGCTTGCCCTTTCCTACTGGAAATAATTGATAGGGTTCATATGGACCACAGAGGAATTTCTAGGGAAGTTTAGTTTTCTTGAGATAGGTAGAAAAACTGGTTGGAGACAGTGCTGGGGATAGGAGGGAGCTGGTGCCTCTGACCAGCTCTGTTCAGTTGTGCCACACCAAAGGAATACTGGAGGTGTGGAGCACTCTGTGCGTTATCTTTGGGGAGGCAGGAGAATATCAGTTGTGGCACTTTGGGTATCTTACAGTAGAGATTCTGATCAGGAAGCTTGCCCAAGTATTTTTGCATGCATTTCTTTCTAAATTAACTTACCTACTGAAAATAAATCACTGATCGTTATAGTAAATATAAAATATAGA
Organism: Certhia americana; assembly: GCA_018697195.1. Lineage (NCBI taxonomy): Eukaryota > Metazoa > Chordata > Aves > Passeriformes > Certhiidae > Certhia > Certhia americana. The sequence continues at coordinate 1,589,243 of JAGMWU010000034.1, read as the reverse complement.
TGTGTACATAGACAAATATAAGTTACAATCTCTGGTCTAAGCAATATTACTTCATTACATTACTCCAATGTTACATTACTCCTTTCTTTTTTCCTCAAAAGAGAGCAAGCTTGACTTCCTTCTGGAGGCTCCTTGTGCTGAATTTGAAGTTTTTATACTCTGAAAAATGAATTTTTGGCACAGCTTTTTTGACTCTAAAGGCTGCCCTTCTCTAAGGTCTCTTTTGACTCCAAAGGCAATGCCCAGAGCCCTTTTGAGATTAGCAAGCATCTCTGGAGCATAATAATAAATGCATATCACCTGCTGGTGAGTGTATTGAAACAGTGATCTCCCAAGAGTTTTTTAGTGCAAAATCTCACAAAATGTGGCTTATCATTAAATTTTTTTTAAAAAATCACAGACACAAGTTAAAAGTTTTCTTATCTGCTCTTTTTTGGTCAGTTCTGCATCTAAAAACAAGTTCTCATGAATACAGACTATGTAGTTGCAGTTTATCTTTTGCTGTAATCCAGAGCCCTCGATCATTAATGTTTTATTCCATACAGTACTAGTTCTGCCTACTTCCACATTATAATTCCTTTATGACATGGAATTTTACAACCCTTCAGCTGCAATCTCAGTTAGTCAAAAACCCTAATGTGGCTTTTTATTTCCTGTTCTATCTGCATTAAATGCTGTACTGGATGCAATTCTGTCTGTGATTTTCATGATGTCTGGGAAGACAAGAAGTACCAGGCAGGACTCCTGTTGCCTGGATGTATGGAATGAGCCATGCTTCCCCGTGTGTGGGAAGTGACTCAAACGGAGCCAAGGCTCCTGCGTGGCTGCCCCTGTGCTGCTGCTATATCAGGCTTTGTCTGTGATGCAGTCAGGGTGTCAGAGACTCTCATCCTGTCTCCTGAGATCTGCTGCTCTGGGCTGTGTCATGCTTGACCACAGTGCCTGCATAGGTTGAAATTAAATGTTTAAAAAAGAGGGAGAGAAATAAACATCTTGCCCAGCCGGGGAACATTTGAGTCCCGTTGGGGAGGAGCTATTTTAAAGCTCAGACTGAGGGATGGCTATTTTTGCCCTTCAGCCAGACAGACTCAGCTAATGGTCTATATGGTTCAAAACCATTTTCTTGACCAAATTCTTAAAAAGAGGAACAAAAATGAGCAGGAAGAGTCCTTAAGCTAGCAAGAGGTAGATATGGCTCAAACATGGAAAGATCTTATCTGTACCTTTCTGTTCTTTGGGGCTGCAGAGATGTGCTTTATTTTTATTGCTGAAGTGTGCATTTGCTTTAATAATGAGGCAAAGAGATGAAGTTCAGAGTGAGGATTTTAAGAGCAATTCTACTGAAAACATGTTGTACAAGTTGTGCAATCTCCATGTATGTCTCAGGAGCAGGTTGTTCTTTCACTTAATCATTTCAGACACACAGCGCAGCTGGGGGATTTTGGGGAAATATATCACAGCAGGGGCTGCTCATTGTGGCTCATCTTCCTCGTTTCTGATGTTCTGCTGAGCACTTGCCTTAAAACTGCCTGTGTAGATGGATTGAAATCTTAGGGTAGGGGAAAACCAAGTTTTATATTATGCATGTGTGCCATTTAATTGGATTTCCCACCTGACCGCCCTGTGAAGGGCTCTGCAGCTGTTTGGGAGTACCATGAATCAAATACAAGTGGGGAAAAAAGCCAAGGCTGCTTGTGATGGGGGATCTGATGTAAAAAGTGTGTCAAGATACACAAAGGAATTTGTCAAGGCTGTTTATTTAGTCGGTGCTGTGATCTTTAGTGATGACAGAAGGGCAGTGAAGCTGGTGAAGGGTCTGGAGCACAAGTCTGTTGAGGAATGGCTGAGGGAGCTGGGGGTGTTCAGCCTGGAAAAAAGGAGGCTCAAGGGGAACCTTATCAGTTTCTACAAGTGCCTGAAAAGAGGGTGTTGCCAGGTGGGGGTCAGTCTCTTCTCCCCACAGGACAAGAAGACACAGCCCCCAGCTGTGCCAGGGGAGCTTTAGGTTGGAAATTAGGAAGAATTTCTTCACAAGAAAGGGTGATTGGACCCTGGAGTGGGCTGCCCAGGGCAGTGGTGGAGTCCCCATCACTGGAGCTGTTTATGGAAAAAATGGATGTGGCACTGGCTGCCATGGTCTGGTTGACGTGGTGGTGTTTGGTCACGGCTTAGACTTTGTGATTGCTGAGGTCTTTTTCTACCTAAGTGATTCTGTGATGAGCAACAAAGTCTTGGTCCATAAGGAAACATAAGGATTGTGTAACGCTGCAATTAATCTGTTCCTTGTTATTTCAGGAACAGCATGGTCTTAGCATGGAGTGTCACCTTCTCCTGTCATGGTCCTGGTTCTGCTGATATTCCTTATAGTGTGTGGCTTTTCTCAGCTCTAATGTTGGCTCTGTCTTCCTCAGGAATCAGGAAAACCCAAGTGAGATTTCATACAGCTAAACCAGCTTGTCGTGCTCCTGGGCCTCTCTTACCCTGCTTCCAAGTCAGTATTTCAGGGAGCTTCCCCTGCCCCCTTGGAGCATGGGGACAGCAGCTCTCAGGGCATTATGGCTTGGCTGAGGGCAATGAGGCATTTCCCTGAATCAGGCAGCTGCTTTGAGGATTTTCAGGGCACAGGAGAGTTTTGGTACCTTCCCCATGGCATTGTGTCCCCAGCTTCTAGGTGACTGCTCCCCTCTTCTCTCAAGCTTTTTCCCTTGCTGCGTGCAACTGCCTGTTCCTCAAATAGAGATAAGTACTAAGGAGGGTGTGTTATTCGTGCCAGCATGCAGGTCAGGCTCCCCTCAAGCCTGCCATCTGCGTGTGTGATGTCTCGCAGCCTCTCGCAAGACAAAGACAGGGCTGTGGGTGGGTGGGTGGGTGTAATGTCTGTAATGCCTGCTGTTCAGCCAGCCCCGGGTTTAAAAATACCACTTGTGAATGACCTGATGAGAGTAGTTTTAGAAGGCAATCCATGCCCAGCACACTTCAGTTTTCTGATGGGAAAGGTATTTGAAGAGGTGTCTATTTCAAAACAAAATTTACTAAACAAGAAGGGAACAGGACATTGAGGGGAGATAAATATCCATGGTGGGGTGGCTGGTGGCTTTCACTGCAGTTCCAATGCCTGTTTGGGGTCGCTCAGGGCACTGGATTTGTACTGGGGAGAGGGGAGCAAGGGGGATATGAGATGGGTGAGCTGGGAGGGCAATAAGAGGGTGCTCTTCTGCTTTCCAGGCAGTGGCAGGGACCTTCTGTCAAGAAGGGAGGAGTGAGGAGAGAGAAACACTCTTGTCATAAGGTACCACTCATCTCTTGCTCCCCAGCACCAGGAACTCAGAAGGCATTTTCATGGGCTCCTTTCCTCTTTAGGCAAAGGTTTGCATATAGAGAAGGCTTGATGTAGTTGAGCTGATTTGAAGTTTTTGTCTGATCCTCAGTGAACTCCTTGGGTTTTTTAGAGATCCATCTCATCTCTTTTGTAGGAGTGCCAAATTACTTTTTGAGTGAAGACTTCCTGGATGATTCCAGATGGTCATGTCTGGTTATACTCTGGTATTCAAGATGTGCCTCATGTAGTAAAACTTCAGTTTCTATTTATTGAATTTTTTTGTTCTTTCCTTCAATTTGAAGAACTTAGTTTATTTCTTTGCCATTGCGGAAACTCCTGGTGAATTACGCAGTGCAGTTGTAAACGTTCCTATTGTCTTTTGCCTAAATTAAATGATAGTAGAGGAGTGCAGCATTCTTTTGATAGGCCCTTTTTTTGGGTATTTTTTCATTAAAAAGCCTTTTTGACATCATCTTCGTTTAATCAAATACTGTTTTTCATTTCCAAGCACCCTCCTCTAGTGCTGTAGCAACAACTTCCTGTCTGTATGAGTTATGCTAATTTCAGTGCTGAAAAATCCAAAAATAGCTGAGGAGAGAGGAATCAAATTATAGTTTTGTCATGGGATGAGGTAGTGGGAAGGAGAAAGATACTGTACCTTCTCCCTGTGTGGGCACAGGTGCCTGTCTCCCTGTGCTCAGAAGGAAGCAGGACCCAAACCGGGAGCAAGCAAAGCACTTGTGTGGAAGTACCACCTTGTAGAGATCCCTGGCTGTTGCCTGCTTTTCCCCATAAATTCATCTCCTGAGATCTACAGCCATTAAAGAACAGCCTATCAGCAGCACCCCACATTGTGGCAGAGCAAGATCTCCATGGCTACCACTTCAGGATCTAATTGTAACAGAAAAGCAAAGAAACTATAACAGTTTGGTCTATTTCTACTGATTTTCTACGTAAAATTCTCAGTAATACTATATATTTTCTCATTTCTTTGTTATCCTCTAAAGGCAGACATTTCAGCCCAAGTACTGGTGAACTGTGCAACACTCAGGGGTCTGCAGTGCCCAGCCCACGCCCAACTCTTGTTCCCATATGTCAGCCCCTCCATGCCACATCTCACACCTCCATCATGGATCATTTCCCTGGGCTGCACCATGTGATGGAATCATGGCTGTTAGGCCTTTGTTGGCTGCAGGGCTGTCCTGGTACAGAGCAGCAAGGGCTGCGTTTGTCAATGGGAAATGGCTTGTCTGGAAAAGATCACAATCTGAGTGGGGTTTGATGATGCCTCTTTGAGTGCACTGTTTGTGTTAATGCTCAGCCTGCTCATTTTGGGTTTTGGTTTCATTGAAAGGAAAAGAAATTGGGGAAGTGAATCAAACTGAAACCTCCTTAATTCCGTTTATTTTTCAGTTGGAGGGAGTGGAAAGATTTGAGCTTACCTGCTGGAGCACATTAGTCATATGAAGAGATGATGGCTGTGGGCTCAGGCGAGATTTAAACATGGGCTGCGTAGTGAAGTGCTTAATCCCACAGTGCTGAGAGCATTATGGATGAGATGGATCAGCTGTTGTGATTCTGGCCTGATGTCTTCAGTAAGGAGGGCCAAGACCCTGCTGAAGGTAAAGGATGCCCTGGTACATAAGCTGGGGTGACGCTTCCAGGGATCCTCCCTGTCCCGCGTGGTTGGGCAGATGAAGGAAGTCCTTTCATGGCTTTGCATTCCCATTTGGGCAGCTTCTGGAGAGAGCCTGGCGGAAGACAGAGGTGGTGATGCCACTTCCTCATAGAAAGCCACAGAGTGTACCATGTAATTACATCTGGGCAGAGCAGGGCTGCTCCCGCAGCACAGTTACATACGTGACTGGAGCAGGCAGTGCCGGAATTTGCAGGCATGTGAGGAGTCACAAACACTAGAAGCCCTCAGGAAAGCTTTTGTCAATAACTGAAGCCCTGAAGTTGCTAAAAAAAGTTGAAGAGGAGCTTTGTGTTCCTGCACTTGGTGTGGGACCATGCAGGTAGGCAACAGGCAGCACATGTTCTCAACCCTGCTCCTCCAGAAAGCACCTTGCTCTCATTGGATCAGTCTTCCCTGTGTGCATATCAAACATATTTTCACATCTTTTTGTTTGTGACTGGTTATGCAACATCGAATTCTGTGGTCAAGGGTCAATGCTTATCCAGTATTCATTTCTTATAATCTATTTTTCTTTTTAAGATTCTTGCTTCTTATCTCCTGTGCAATACTCTTTTGTGCATTCAGCATTCAGAAAAAACCCTCCAAGTAACAAGAGGGTATTACAGCAGGAACAATGAAGAGGAACTAGACTGAGTCAAAAGGCATGACTGGCATGTGCAATCACACATATGCAAGTGCTTTGAGGTGTACCATTGAATTCTACTGGAAGTTTAACAGAGTGTGAATGCACTTGTCCAGCAGAATAAGGCTTTTGTGTAAGAATTTATCTGTCATTTACAGCTGCTCATTTAAGGTGATTTGTATGAAATTACAAAGAATAACTTGGAGGGGCAGGGGAGGGTTAGGAAGTTTTATTTATCAGTGGGTCAAACAAGGAAGAGTGTTAAACTCATCATGGTGGGAATTGGGTGAATTGATTACTGAGGGGATAAATTGAAGATCTCATAAATGTAGGCCTTAAAAGCAGTCACCTTCAATTCCTACTGCAGTCCCTGTGAAAGCAAAGAAGAAATTCAGATCTCTGCCTCAGGATAAGAGGTGGCTGCTGTCAGGTGCCATGGTGATGTTCCTGAGCTGGATTTTAGGGTGCTGGCAGTCAGTTGCGTTTTGTCTGCTCGCTGAGTGCTTATACAGGTTTGTCACCAACGTATTGTTTTCAGGAAAACAACTTCAAGTAAGCTATTCCAGATTTTTCTTCATTGCTCTGATATTCAGAACACTCTTATACTGCTTAAGCTTGGCCTACCCCTCCCCCCCAGTATTTAACCACCCTTTTAGGAACTATGGAAAACCAAGAAATGTCTCCTTGGATTTAAAACTTGTTTCTTGCTGAAAAGCAATTTATCATAAGCATGTAGATTCCTATATAAAGTAGAGTAGTTTCTATGGGATTTTTATTGTACATGTATATGTATATCTATTTTTGTGTACCCTTTTGCAATATGGAATGTTGTGGAATATGTGGGTACAGCACTCACATAATAATAGTTAATAAAAAGTTAGATCATGAACCAAATGAAAGTCACCAGATATATGATGTGGTGTGCTTTTATTTTCTGTGGTTGTATTGATTGAGACTTCTCTGGTTTTGTGAGTTGTTTGGCATTGCTTGGGTTTTGGTAGTAGTTTTGGGGGTTTTGGTGGTTTTTTGGTTTGTGGGGGGGTTTCTGTTTGTTTTTGGTTTTGTTTTTTTAGTTTTTTAGTTCCTTATGGTATTTCTTTTAAAGTTATTAGGATTTTGAGGATTCAAATGTCATTTGGAGGTATGAGGCAAATTGCTGATGATCTCTTGTTCAGAAGTGCATTGATGGTGTCTGTCCAGTTTTTCCAGGCTCACAGGGGATTGTGGTAATGCTTCCTGTCCAGCAACACCAAGCAGCAATAAATTTAGCCCTAGTGAGCCATAATGACAGTACAGGAATCAGAGGAGTGCTGACTGCTCTCCAGGGGGGTCTGCCACTCCATACAGACACCTTCATCCCCTGAGCTGCTAGCCCTGTCCTGACCTCTCTGCCCACTCTGGGCTGCCTTGTGCCTCCGCATTACCTGTTTGCACTCCTGCAGTGCCTGTTTCAAATCATTTCCATCAGTCATTTCCTTCTGACGTTTTCTTCCCCTCCAACAAGAAATCACGGTGTGGTGACTCAGGAGACAGACAAATGACCTGCACAAACAGCACAGCTGCCCCTATGTCACCTTAAGCTGATGTGACCAAGGGCAAGGCTGGCCCTGATCACTGCTATATTTTCCTTTCTGAGAGCACTGAAACACTATGCTGCTTTCCAGATCTCTGCAATTCCAGTTGTATGGGAGCAAGCACAGGATGAAAGCTGCAGAGAGATTTTCATGTTAAGGCTGTATTATTGTTCCAATTCCAGCTTGTGATTGACAAATACTTACTGCTCCCACCTCCCAAGGGGTTGAATTGTGAGCAGGAAGTGACTGTAAAAGATTGTACTCTGAATGAGATGTTAGGAGTTGTAATTACCCACCAGTGTCTCCAAGGTTACTGCTGTCAGTGCTGAGCTATTGACAGCCCAGTGGCACTGGGGCTGCCTGGAAGCTGTGCCAGCATTGTCAAAACTGGTCCCTGCTGTCAGGCAGAGCTGAGCATCTGTCCCTGCCCTTGTTTTGGCCGAGGGCAGCAAGATGCAGTAGTGTCTGCGTGCAGGAAGATGTGTTGGATCTGACAGTGGCCAGGCAGAAATGAGGCATCCTTATCTACATCTGATGAAGTCACAGCCTCAAATTAGTGAATTCTGCCAAGCTGATGGATGAATATGGATTTATAGGACCTGACAATTCAGTCACACACATCTGGCAGGGATGGCACAAAGCACCTGTCCAGCCATGAGCTCCAGCTGCAGTGGGCATGATGAGGATAGCAGTTATTGCTCCATGTGTTTTGCTTTGGCAAAAGTGGCAGAGAGCAAGTACAACACCTTAGTCCTCACCTTCATGAGACTTCGTCCCAACAGACCATTGGTTTTTCTGGAGGTCATTGCTCAGAGTAGGATGGTAGAAAAATGCCAGAAATAGACATATACAGTGTGGGCCTGGCAGAGGAGGTGGGAAGTGAGGGATTTTGCGAGCTCACCTTGCATAGGTTTTGGGAAAGGGCATGGTGCATCTTGTGAGTAGGATAAGGTTGGCACCTCCATTTGACAGTGTCACAGAGACTTCAAACAGTCTGTGATGTCTGAAATAGGTACCTGAAATAGGGCAAATCACTGGTGCCTTGAAAAGGCCTGTTTGGCTGTAGAGGAAACTCCATGGTGGACATGGAATAGTGGGTTAATGATCCTAACCCTGTGCTGACAGAAGGCCACGGGAGAGGGCTGTTGGTCTTGTGCAGAGGTCTAGCATTAGTAGGTGCCCTGTGTGTGTCTGTGTTTCAGGGCCCTTGAACTCTGGCTCCTGTGAGATGGTTTTTTCCAGCAAGGAGAAGTAGCAAATTTTTTAGAGGCTTAGCAGAAACCAAACCTGTGCACACCTCCTTGCTGTGACAAACGCACTGGTAGTTCCATATCACAGCATTTGTAACTTTGAGGCTTGCTCCCAGAAGGAGCTGGAAAATCAGTGCTCCTCTTCAAACACCTGAAATTTCATCATTAGCTACTGGGCTATGTATAATGTCAATGCTGTGAAACACAGACAATATTTATTCAGGTAACAAAATGAAACTGTGTTATAACACCTGTCACCAGGTGATGTGGAGGAAAGGGATCTGGATTTGGACGTGACCATAGGTAGGAGCTGGTGCTGAGTGTTTGGTTGAGTTCTGAGGACATGTGCCTTGGGTACTGCTCTCATCCTAGTCTCCTCTGCTCCTGTTCATTCATTGATCCTTTTCCTTTTGATTCTGCTGTCAAACCCCTTAGGTCTACTCAGGAGAGAAGTGCACCAGCAACATTAATATTACTAAAATACTCTGGACTGGAATAAAAAGAAGGAACAGTAGTTTTTTCAACAATATTTAGTCCTTGAATTTTTGATGCTGAGCTGTCTTGATCAGTGGAGGAGAGCAGCTGTTATGTTCCTCCTCCACCAGCTGGCTGTCTGTAGTGCCAGCTCTTCTTTTGGCTTTGGTGTCTCTTATCCCTCCTGCTGACTGCACTCATTTCTTTCCTCTGTTCTCATGAACACCACACAGTCCAGACTGTCAAACAGAGAAGTGATATTCCTGCATCTTCTTACCAGTTCTCCCAGTCTTCTCATTTCTGACTTGGCCACATCCTCCCTGGTAGTCTGACGGTGCCAGCTTTAGCCTGGCCAGATTTCCCCCACTTTCCTTCCAGGGACTGAGCATCTTGGTGGGGTAGGGCTTGGGGAAATACCCAGAGGCATTTAAAACATCTGACAGTCAGCTGCAGCTCCCACCCTCAATCCATTTCTCACCTCTGATGTAACAACAATAATCCTTAATATTATTTTTGCTTTATAAGGTTAATTGTAAGGTTGCAATATGTGGGCTGGGGTTTCCTTCCCTTGCAAAACACAGGCAGATTTGCTTGGGCAATCTCGCTAATGGGGTAGGATGATCTCTGGAAGTGATTTGGGGGACATACTCATCAATGGACCCTGGGCTATTGGAGATTACAGGTCAGGGTGCTGTCAGTGAGCACTGTTGGGTGTGCTGGTGCTGTGGGTGTTCTAGGGCCACTGGAAAGGAGGGAAGTGACCTTGGGGTGGTGGCTGGTGGGGCAATGGGTGACCTGTGTAATAAAGGAGCCAGGCATGCAGAGCTTGGTGTTTATCTCCTTCTTGCACCACAGCACCTGGACATGTGGCAGTACCAGATCTTTGGGAGCTGAGTTAAATGCAGGTTTGACATTACAAAAAAAAAGGACAACAAAATGTGGTAATTGTTGGAGGCGCCTAAAAAAGGTTGGCAACATGAACTCATATCTGGCTGGGGACAGGGGTATAATTTTGACACAGGTCAAAAGGAAAATACATCCCACGGTATCTGCAACAGGGATTGGGTGGGGAAGAAAAGGGAAAACATCTGCTGAAGGTATGGGCACAAGAGTGAGTGGCTTGGTGATGGCCATCTTGAAGCCAAGGGGCTGTGGGGAAAGCAGGGGGGCTACAGTGGCACTGGGGCCTCCCTGCATGGGGGGCAGGAGGAAGGAGAAAGATGATGCTCATCACATTTGACACCTTGCAGTCCTCACAGAATGGACACACCTGGACTGTGGACTGGTAATGGAGGGGGAAACAGCAAGGGATAGTGAAGATGAAATTACACCTGGCAGCAGACTGACATGCCTGGTTTCACAAGATGCTCTGTCCAGCACAAGAAATGCCATCTGGATGCTGTTTCCTACAGCCTGAGCAAATTCAGATAACCTGCAGTTCACAGAGCCCTGCCTCAATCCTGACCCTGCCCAAGTTTCCTTCAGTCATTTATTTCAAAGTGCCAGCATCTCCTGTGAATGCTAGCACAGCCCTATCCATGGGCATATATAAAGGCCTAGCCATGGCACATATTGTGGCCTGAGTTTTCTAGAGCAGAGGTTTCATCCCCTCCCTGTCCAGCAGCTGGAAGGAGCACTGGAGTGCTACACTCAGTGTAGAGTGTGGGATGCTCCCTATACACCTCCTTTTAGAATTTCCCTTCTTTCTGGCAAGAGTGCCTGTGTGGGCATGAAAGTAAGACATGCACTCTCTTTCTAGGGTGGTGTTGTGCTCCGGCCCCAAGGTACAGGACAAGGCTGAGACCTGCCAGGGAAGTGGTCCCTGTGGGTTTCAGCACCCTGGTGCATGGCACAGGGCAAACTCTGCTCCCAGGTGCACGGGTTAGGAGGATGCCATCCCTGGGATGGGGTCCAATGCTCGGGGTGGGTGATGCCGTAGTTGTTTGTGTGTGTCATGGCGGGAAGTGTGTGAATGGGATAAATTTAGCAGTCAAAACACGGGGCCAGCACAGTCCGTCATTAACTGCCAGCCCGTCTCGTCATCCTGCAACCACAAGGGGCTGTTTTTAGGGCCGTCGTCCTGGCGGAGGCCAGAGGAAGCGTGGGAGGCCAGTTCCCGGTGACACCTCCAGGCGCAGCAGAGCTGCCTGGCAGTGCCATTGGCTGCCCCCGGCCCGGGGCTGGCACTGGCCAGCGGTTAAATGCCTGCCCGGCCACCCTGGGACACACAGCCTGGAGCATCCCAACACAGGCAGCCGGCTCATCCCATCCCCAGCACACAGGAGACGTGGGCTTGCCTCGCACCTTGAGGTAAAGGTCTTGGTTTCTTTGGGTTGATCTGGCAATGTTTAGGAACAGGGGTTGAAGATTTCCTCACAAGTTTTGGTTGAGAGCAGGAAGCTCATCAGCTGGGATGTGGGTGTTGTTTTGTTGGGGAAGTAATCAGAAGTGTCCTCGTTCCAGCATGTTTTGGGCACCCTTGGGTGCAGGGTGATGTTCAGTGTGGTAACCCACAGAGATGAGGTGCTGAACTGCTTAAAGAAAATGCTCAGAAAATGAGAACAGAGCTGGAGGAAACCTGCTTTATCTGCCTGCCAGGCAGCTGTGCTGCTGGGCTGCCCAGCCAGAGGACTCTAGAGATGCAGCTCTCTGTGGGTTGTCTTGTTGGGATGCCTCACTTTGGAATGGTGGAGTTTTTATGCAGCTGTGGGCACCATTTCATGTGGGAAGTGCAGTTCTGCAGCCCAAGGTCTCACCGGGCTGCCTATCTGAGGTGCAGGCTCCTGTCACAACCACTGAGCACAGCTGGGTGGTGACATTACTATGGGAACAGGAAACTCCAGAGAGTTTTCCTGCTCTTTAGTGATGCTTAGACAAAAAATCTGCCAGTACATGCTGGGTATTTCAAATCCCAAACTAATGGGAGGTTTCTGCACAGGAGGTGCCAGGAGGTGCCACAAGGACAAATCCCTGGCTTTGTTTGGTGACATGCCAGGCTGAGCACTATGATTTGGGAGGGCTTTGTGAGGCCAAGTTCCAGCCAGAGGCACATGCAAAGGCTTTGCTCTAGCCTGCAAATATTTCATTCCTTGTTGCAGCCACAGGGACCACAACTGACATGAGAGCTGCGTTCCTAGTGCTGCTCCTCTGGGCTGTGGCCTGTGCCCACCCTGTAAGTACCCCCTGGACTGATGCTCCCACCCCAAAACCCTTGGTTTTGCCCAGCCAAGGCACACTGGTCACTGATCAAATGTCTCCTGGATGTTTTTAGGTGCCTGGCCATGAACCCAGCGCCCTGCAGGAGGTAAGCCATAGGTGCCCCTATCCCATGGGTAGCAGCCCCTCAGGGAGCAAGTCTGGGATGGGGAGCCAGCTCTGGGCAGGCATTCTTGGACCAGGAACCTGAGAGGGATCTGCTGTTTCTGTGGGTCTTTGAGCTTTGTCTGTCTGCTCAGTCTTTTTAAGCTGGGTTGGTTTTATCCTGTTTTGACTTGCCTTCCTGAGAAAGTTCCCGGTTCACCTGACACCTTTTTCTGTGCTGGCCCTGAATAAGGAGTTTCTGTACTCTGAACTAACCCAGCTTGGGCTGTTTTGGGCTGCCCTTTTGTTGGTGACTACCATTTTATTTTGTATTTTATATCAGAAATAACTAAAGGGCTGAGGTGCAAGAAATAAAAAAGGCTTGAGCTCTTGTGTGGCTCAGGAGTGAGGTCCTGCAGCAGCAGCTGTAAATGTGTTGTGGTCGGTGCTTAATAACCAAAAGCACCCTGTCATGTTTTGCCTCCAGGGTACCACAAATGAAGATTACATGGGCAAGCTGGGCAACAACCTAGATGGTGGAGATGACAGACATCCTCCTGCCAGTCCAGAGACAGGGGAAAATGCCCTTGCCAGGGACCTGACTGGTGGGAATGCTGTGGATGAGGAGCTGGGTGAGCTCAGTGGCCAAGACATGGGAGGCCAAGCTGGGCAGGCTCAGCACATGAACCAGGTGGACCACGAGGACATGGGCGCCCACAATGGAAATGACCTTGGTTTCCTGGTGAGTGAGTGAGTGAGTGAGTGAGTGAGTGAGTGAGTGAGTGAGTGAGTG